>JBBBDQ010001314.1:1117500-1135000 GCA_037127315.1 Ascarosepion bandense
TACGAGGGTCATTCAATAAATAAGGAGAATTTTTCGGTATAAGGACTTCTACGAGGGTCATTCAATAAATAAGGTGAATTTTTCGGTATAAGGACTTCTACAAGGGTCATTCAATAAATAAGGTGAATTTTTCGGTATAAGGACTTCTACGAGGGTCATTCAATAAATAAGGTGAATTTTTCGGTACAAGGACTTCTACGAGGGTCATTCAATAAATAAGGAGAATTTTTCGGTATAAAAACTTCTACGAGGGTCATTCAATAAATAAGGTGAATTTATAACGGTTATCTATTGTTTTCCCGTTTGTAGTGAAGGGTAGTTGTATACCGTTGCAGGTTAACGGAATTTGGCCTTGTTGTAGATAACCCACTATAAGTCATAAAATGATTATAAAATCAAGAAAAGCAAATTGAGTTGAAGATAACATTTTTATACAAACACATATCAATCAATGTTTTTACAATTAAAGTAATACTTGAATATAAGTCCAACGGAAGTTAAAATGTTCATGGAAAATAATGAGCTGAAAGAGAATTAATGCTTTGGAATGTTGGGAGCGTGTAAGTGAGGAATGTCTTTGATGTAGTCGCTCCTTAGGTCAGTAGGTGTTTTTGAGACAGGGGAGAAAGAGAGAGGCAAGCGTAGTAGCCACTTGACTTAGGTCAAGGCGATGTTGATTACACTCTTCTCCTTGAGGTCTGCCTGCTGGGGTCTGTCTGTATCCGCTTTTTATATCTGCTTTTTGGATCACATCAGCTCGTTTGGGATTTCACACTTGAATTTAATTCTAGGATTCCCATTGGCTGGTAAATAAAATTCGCGTAGGCTCGCGAAATGGAAATTTAATATTTGATTAATTTTTATTTTTCAACCTGAACATCTGCGCGGATCTACCTGCGCACGGACGACTTTTGGTCATTTGCCTTTTTGTTATGAGAGAGCAAATATCCGGTCCATCGCTTTTGCTCGGTCGGTATCACCACAAATTTTTCGGCTTAAGGACTTCTACGAGGGTCATTCAATAAATAAGGTGAATTTTTTGGTATGAGGACTTTTAATACAGATAGAAGCTTACTTTTTTTAATTTTTCAACGTAGTCGCCCAGCAGTGTCACACATTTTTCCCATTTGTGCACAAGCTTCCGTATTCCATCTTTGGACTGATGTCTCAGCCAATCGCCCACAACACTTTTGACTTCATCGTTACTTTTAAACTTTGTGTCTCTCGTGAACGCTTTCAAGGAACCAAACAGGTAAATGTCTGACGAGGCAAGGTTTGGGCTGTAAGGAGGATGAGGGAGCAGTTCCCAGCCCAGCTCGTTGATGATCTGCACCGTTTGAGCTGCTGTGTGAGGCCTTGCAGCCGACCTTCGAATAGGCAAGTTCATTTGTGTGCTGTCAGATAGGCTCAAAGTCCTTGCAATGTCATCCACTGTCACCCTTCTGTCAGACTAAATGAGGTCATTGACTGATTCGATCACCTCAGGAGATCTCACTTCTGCATGCCTCCCAGGCCTGTCTTCATCCTCAACATTGCTCTGTCCCTTTTTAAACAATTTAGCCCACTTGTAGACATTTTTGGCTGAAACGTGGCCCCAAAAATAATTGACATTCTCCTATGAATTTCAATTGGTTTGCACCCTTCAGCAACCAAAAACTTAATAACTGACCTCTGTTCAATCCTGGAGCATGCTTCTTGGTCGGCCATCTTTGTTAATCTCCAAATCTCTCAAAGTTTTTTTAAATCTGCCAAAAAAATTAAATACCTTTGAAAAAGAAGTAAAGGAAATTTTTTTTTTTAAAGTAAGCTTCTATTTGTGTTAGAAGTCCCTATACCGAAAAATTATATATTATATTATATATAATATTATATTGTGCGGATATTCTGTTTTTTGTCCGTCGATGTTGCTTTTCCTCTGTCGTTATACCGCTGTCTATATGCTGATTACCCTCTGCTTATATCGGTAGAGATAGGCTCAACTAGAACACAATTTTAGATTCTTCATCTTCCTTTTGATTGACCTGACGTTGAATCCTTAATTCTGATTTGCTGCTTTTGTTATTTTACTGAAACTACAACCGCGTTTTGTTTCTGTTAAGCCGTCTAAATATCTAAGTGAAGTGAAGCCACGTCTTACCCCATTCTGTTGGGGAATGGGGTAAGACGTGACTTGTAAATTTTAATGCGTCTAAGACGAAGCTGCTGTCTGTCAATCATCACAGAAAACCCCTCCTGTCTCCCATAAGCATGGACCAAGCGAGTCTCCATGAGAGCAATACACTGCGCCTCTTCGGCCTTACCCTCTCTTCTGATCTCAAGTGAAACCATTACATTGAGTCAATAGCTAAATCCACTGTTAGGAAGGTTGGTAACTGTGTCAGGCCAGGATGGCTTTTTCCGCCTGAATCTATCTTGCATATATACAAATCAGCCATCGGTCCGTGCATGGAATACTGCTGTTATATATGGTCAGGTGCCTCCTCTGTTCATCTCAGTGTTCTCGACAGGCTCCAAAGAAGAATGTGATAGGCATTGACTTAGCTGCTCGACTCCAGCCACTTTCTCACCGACGGACGGGATGTGGCTTCCCTTTGTCTGTTCTATAAATATTTTCATGGTTTCTGCCCCGACGAACTTAAGTCACTGGTGCCCCTTCAACAGGTGTTTACTCGTGCAACTAGACTGGCTACTGGGTCCCACCCATTCACAGTTAGATCAATCAAATGCAGCCGACAATTCTGCTATTCTTGCTTTCCTGACGGCTACAACCTCCAGGAATTTAAATGCAATGTCAATACCCATCTCTTAATTACTTGGCTCCAGTTCTTTCTACATCACCCTGGATATATTTTGCTTTCTCTATACCTTTGCAACTGTCATCACACCTGTATTCCCATCTTTAACTCGCTTCCATATTCTTGCTTTCCTGGCGGCTACAACCTCCAGGAATTTAAATGCAATGTCAATACTCATCTCTTAATCACTTGACTCTAGTTTTTTCTTCACTACCCTGTATATTGTTTCCTTTCTCCCCACCTTTGCAACTGTCATCACACCTGTATTCCCATCCTTCTCTTGCTCTTTTCTAACTGGTTCATCTCTTTACTCTCCTTCTATCTATTTTTTTTTACTCTTATGTAGCCCCCTGCACATCAGTGGCGTTACCGCCTTGTTTAGGTTGAAACGATAAAAAAAAATGCTTTAATCCGTGCTACATTCGTTCGTGCGCGGGAAAATACCGTTCAGGTTTTTGGGGTTGTAACAGGTCCTTCCGCATGAGAACGCCGATAAAATAATGTGCCGCGTCTCTTCAGAACATAGGCGATCATGGCCCTCCACAACTCCCAATCCCTTGTAGCTCTTAACAGCCCTTCTCCTGTTATACTACTTAAACCCGGCTGACGGCCATACCACGTTGAATTCACCGGTTCTCGCTCGATCACCGAAGTTAAGCAACGTTGAGCCTGGTCAGTATTTAGATGGGTGACCGCTTGGGAATACCAGGTGCTGTAAGCGTTTAGTGACGGATGTGCGTGCTTACGGCCATATCACGTTGAATACACCGGTTCTCGCTCGATCACCGAAGTTAATCAACGTTGAGCCTAACATGAAAGAAGGTAGGTTTCTTCAATAAACAATTATCGTTTTGAGTTCAGCATATACATTTGCACAGAATTAAGGATGTTTTGGAAAGATTTGACGGGGTAAAGGCCTTCGGGGAACAAATCAAAAATTTACCGACAAGAGTTATATGAAACCAAAAAATAGTATCATATTGCTGCCAAGTCTGGACTGGAGCTACTCAATCATCACATTCCAGATTTGATAGAATTTAAAATTATTTACCCGCCATTGTGGTGGGGGATGATTTTTTAACATTGATAGTTTATCGCTATTATTTCAATGGCAAACGTTCAGATAAGCTCTACTTTTTCATTCAAACAATTCAGACATTTCCAGCAGAAGAACATCATGCCGCTTTTACGGAGTCGAATCACCGAGCAAGCGTCAACAACGGGAATTGACTATCCACCTTAGCAGACGGCCATACACGGACACGAAGCGGCAACCATTATATGTACACACATATCTATCAAGAGCGATATATATATATATATATATATATATATATATATATATATATATATCGAGAGCGCCGCCATCCAGTACTACCAAAACATAAATTTGCGCCCCGGATTTTTTCCAATCTCACCTTTACTTATGGAAATTATACTAAAACAGACTAACATACATAATAAAAAGTTTCAAAGAAAACGGTTGAATTCCCTTCATTTTAATATCTCGTGACTTTGCACTACGCATGAAGGAATTCTAAAACAGACTAACATACATAATAAAAAGTTCAAAGAAATCGGTTGTATTCCCTTCATTTTAATATCTCATTACTTTACACTACACATGAAGAAATTCTAAAAACTAAAATATTCTGTTAATCTTTTGAAATGATTTGTGAGCGTTTTTGTGGTTGCCAACACTGTTTGTTTGTAGATACGTAATTTAGAATGAAGCTCATTTCGTCTTTTTGCCTTGATAAAGTCCATCACAGGACGAAACGCGTAAGCGATTTAAAATATAGTTTTCCTCTTGTCTTTATTTCATTTAACAATCCTGTCCTTAATCTCAGATCATAATTGAGTATATTTTTCCACACATATCTATATGAAATTATTTATTTGAACATTATTTTTGAACGATACTCGTATTTAAGTAGATATTCTGTGTATAATTGTTGTGGAATAGTTTTCGCACTGAAGGCTATAATCGTGCTATGTCGGTTGCTAATCGACTTAACGCACCCAAAATGTTAGGAACTTGGTAATCTTCCATTGAAACGCTGACTCCTTAGTATTCGGCTAACTGCCGACTAATATCAACTGCCTAGTAGTTCTACTGAACTCCAATATAACTTTAAAGATCTCCTATGAACTTCTCAAGAACATCTCTTGTTAACTTCCTGTTAACACTTATTAATATAGGAGGGCGAGTCCATTATCTGAGGAATAGGTGTGTTTCCCTATGACAAGAATCAAACAGTATTTATCTCTATCGACCTGATTATTTACGATAGATTTTGTTCCGAAAAAGTATGTCATTCGACAGGATTCGAACCTGCGACCCCTATCAACGAGAGGTCTAAGACGCGCCAGATCTATGTTGATAGGGGTCGCATGTTCGAATCCTGCCGAATGACACACATTTTCGTAACAATTTTTTTTTTTAATGTATATTTTTATTCTTACACAATTTCACACATTCCAACCTGCTGATAAAAAACCTTCTGATTATTTTGATGATCATCATGGATAAAACTTGTAAGTTGTAGTGAGTTCGGTTATGTCTGACACAAGGCCGAATTAATAAACATTATTCATATGCCCTTAACTCCATCAAAATCGGAAGGAAGACTTAAAATCGATAAATTAAAAAAAAAAGGTCCAGTGGCAACTGAATTATTTTTTAATTAATCCTTTCTATTCTCTCAATAGGTTCGCTACGTATTTCATAGTGGGGGTGCAGCATTGTGGTTATAACGAGCAAAGGCGATGGACCGGATATTTGCGCTTTCCCGACCAAAAAGCAAATGACCAAAAGTCGTCGCAGTGCCGCCGGCTCCGCGCAGATGTTCCGGTTGAAAACTAAAAATTAATTAAATATTAAATTTCCAGTTCGCGAGCCTACGCGAATTTTATTTATCAGCCAATGAGAAGCCCAGAACCAAATACAAGTGTGAAATCCCAAATGAGCTGCTGTGATCCAAAAAGAAGATATAAAATGCGGATACAGAAAGCATCGCCAGGCAGACCGGCTCCAGGAGAAGAGAGTAATTAGTATCTCCCTTGACCAAAGTCAAACGGTTTACTACGCTCGCCTCCCTTACCTCTTTCCTTCTTCCCTGCCTCAAAAACTACTTACTGACCTAAGGAGCGAATACATCAAAGACATTCCTTATTTACACGCTCCCAAATTCCTAAGCATTAATTCTCTTTCAGCATTTTTATTGCCATGAATATTTTAACCTCCGTTGGACCTATACTTCATGTATTATTTCAATTGTAAAAACATTAATTGATATGTGTTATATATATAAAATGTTATCTTTCTACTCAAATTGCCTTTCTTGATTTGTAATCATTTTATGACTTATAGTGGGCTATCTATATAAATTCCGTTAATCTGCAACAGTATACAACTACCCTTCACTAGAACGGACTCTCCACTACTAACAGAAAAGAATAGCTAAGCAACCCACTATAGCACCTCTTCAGTTATCCAATGGGTTCTCGGTGTACAGTAAAATATTGGAAATTAAAATAAACAGTAAATATATGTTCTATATCAGCAACCTTTTAGAGAGTGAGGGTCAAAAAGCTATGTAGAATCATGGAGGAGGACCAAACAGCTATGGCTCCAGTGTCATAGAGAAGAACCATGTTATTAAATATGTGAATAAATTTTCTGTGTTTAAAGAAAGCAAGTATCCAATATAATTTAATATCTGACAAGAATTTTTGTTAAAAAAATATTACATCTTAAAAATAAATATTTCATAAATCAGTACTGAAAAAAAATTAAATTAAAATCGGTTGAAAACACTGTTTTATATTCATTTAAAAGTGCCCGCTCACGAAAGCAATTTCACTGAAAAAGTGAAAGTGAGGCCGTACGCTAATTTTGGCTATCGCTACAAATAAAAAATAAAAGTAAAACACATTCTCCAGGGAAACAGAAATTTTTTTTTTTAAATTTCGACGCAATATATTCAGTCTATCAACTGTAACTTTGGTTTGGTTTACCTATATTTATATCGTGTTCTGAATAAGTTAGCGGGCCGGACAAGATTCACTCGAGGGCCGGATGTGGCCCGCGGGCCGGGTGTTGCCCATCGCTGTTTTATAGTATAATATTTTTTTGGATAAAAATTTTTGAATTTTTACTTTCGAACAAAAACATGAAAGGACTTAAAAAATTTTCATTTTAATTACGTTTTTAGAATGTGCGTATCAATTTCCCAACAAAAACCTTTGAATAAAATGAGTTAATTTCATCCGCTACCATCGGTGAAATTCTTCATCTACGTAAGAGAGGTTGCATATTTAACATTGGATAACGAGGTTTGTGTACTCGCTATAACACAATGGTTAGCAAGTTCATCTCGTCGACTAATTCGTTTATGTTGTTTTTAAACATTGATTTTTAAAAATCGAAGTCTAACTGTGCTGATGAGCTGTGATACAGCGAAATAGATCTGTCTGCGGATGACTATAGATGACTATATATATATATATATATATATATATATATATATCAGAAGAAGTAGGAAGATTTAAATAATTAAGTAATTCATCGAGCTTTTGTTCGACCTCAACAGAATGCAGAAAGAACTGGACGGCCGTTTCGTCCTATATCTGGGACTCCTCAGGAGTACACATCCACTACCAGGAATTTAAACCCCGGACAGTTGGGTTATTAAACAAACGTCACACCAACTGTACCACGGGCCCTGGTGACGAAGAGGTAACGAATTAAACTCGATGAAGCGCCGCTCATTCACATATTCCGTGGTGGAACTCATCCAAGTTCCTTTACCTATAGGACGGTGCCTCCCAGAGCCACGACTACTCTCATCAAGCCGGTCAATCCAGAGCATTATAAGCTGGTTCAAGCAGATACTACAGAAAAGGTAGGAGGATTTGAATAATTAAGTAATTCATCGAGCTTTTGTTCTGTTGAGGTCGAACAAAAGCTCGATGAATTATATATATATATATAAAATTTATAAATTTTTTTAGATATTCTACAATTTCTGTGTCGATATATGACGTTAACTTTAATTTCTCTGTATTCTGTTTGTTCTTTTTCTATTTCTTTCCTTTCCTTTCTCTTCTTTCCATTTATCAATTGTCTATATTTTTCCTTTTTTTTCTCTCTTTGGGTTTTTTTTTTCTTTTTTGAATGAGCGAGGAATTGTTTTTTGTAATTTTTTTTATTTTATAAGCGTTTCACCCCGAGCCACTACTGTCACTGCCACTACTGCGCAGGGAGCTACATAGAGTGGAGAAAGGATGATTAAATATAGGAAATGTCAGAGTGTGGTTGATAGGCGGGTAAGGATACCGAGAATGAGGGTTGGGTAGATGAGAGTGTTTTGAGAATAATTGGGAGTTAGTGTGATAGGAGGTGTCTATTAACCCTACATTTAAACACCTGGAGATTGTAGCTGTCGGGAAAGCAGACTTGTGGAAGGGAGTTCCACAGGCGGGAAGCGCGAGAAAAGAAGCTGTTGGAGTAGAATTTACGGTTACATCTTATTTGTTTAACTGTAAAAGTGTGGGACCTAGTTGCTAATCTAGTATCTCGTGTAAATTCGTGCTTAGGCGGCACCAGTGATCTAAGCTCATCGGAGCAGAAGCCATGAAAGTACTTGGAGAAGAGGCACAGGAAAGCCACATCATGCCGGTGAGAGAGTGGTTGCAGCCGGTCTGCCAAGTCAGTATCAACCACGTTACAGATCCTCCTTTGTATTTTGTCAAGAAGCCCAAGGAGAGCAGCAGGGGCACCCGACCAGATATGGCAGCAATATTCAATACACGGGCGGATGGTAGATTTGTATAGTGCAGAATAGATTCAGGTGGGAAAACCTTCGGGCCCTGCAATGGATTCGATATAGTCATTCCATTTGAGGTCCGCCGAAAGTGTAAGGCCAAGGAGACGTAGTATTTTACTCTCTGGGAGGCTAGCCTGTCCCATGCTAATGGGAGGTACCGTTACAAATATCTATTCTCAATATGGACGCATGAGCGTCTGTGCGTAATGATTTTTAAAGAATATTTTGAAGATTAACTGTTGTATCATTTGGGTCTGACGAGTCGCAAGGTCAGCGGCGAAATACGTATTATCCATGAAATTGTAGAATATCTAAATTTTTTTCTAAATTAAATTAGTCTGTTAAATTAAATAAATGAATTTAACATTGAGTTCTTTTGAGTTCGTCTCTATCGGAATTTACCTGACTAACATACCAAGTATTCTAATATATATATATGCACAAAATGCAACAAGTCCTATATAGGTATCAGCCATGCACTAAACAACAGTTTCCCTTCACAGAAGCAACAAAATTACCAGACAACAGAAAACGCTTTGTATCACAACATATCTACAAATGTAATCACGATAAATTTAAAATGATGCCAATATATCAGACAAACATTTACTCTTACCTACAAATACAAGAAGAACAAATTTAAACCAGCACTAAATAGATCATAACCCCCCTTCCCCCCCCCCCCCACACACACACAAACATAATGGCCAAATACACTAGTCGGATCACACACACACACACAGAGCATCTATGGAGAATGAATATATATATATATATATACACTGGCAAAAACAAACACAATAGAATACCCAAAAGCACACATATGAAACCCTACACAACATAGAAAGTATGTGCGTATCTAAACTTAACTATAAATGGAACTTTGTGTGTGTGTCTGTCTGTCTGTGTGTGTGTCCGTTACCTATAGACTCCGAAACGGCTGAACCGATTTTCTTGAAAATTTACACAGTTGTACTATAAGTGTCTGCGAGTGTTCTTAGCTAGGTTTTGTGTCGAGGTATCCCAGATAAATATCGAAAATCGATAATCGAAAAAATCGGGTTATAGAAGGTGTGGTCCGATTTTAATCAAATTTGATACACTCATAGACAAAGACATAAGAAACGATATACAGAAGTTTCAAGGTTGCAGTTCTTACAATAGTGCAGAAAATCGATAATATATATATATAAGGCAAGATGTTTGTGTGTGTGTCTGTTTATCTGCCTGTATTTTTTTATCAGCCCTTTTTTTTTAGTTTTTGCTTCGGGTTTGGCTCTAAGTAGGTATAATTGTCGTTCTTAGTCCCAGCCATGATACAATTTACTCAGAGGACTTATATAGCCTTCAAAATTCAGTTTACGACGAAAAAACTTATTTGATATCGATACCAGGAAATCAAAATTTGATTTACATCCATTAATTTTTCTTTCAGTCTACGGTTTCGCTTTAACTGGAAACAACTATTAGTTTTTAGTCTTTCGTGCCAACGTCCAAAGAGTCTGAGCTCCAGGACCATGGATTAGTTTTTCATTACCATTTATTATGTGTGAAAAATAAAGTACAATGTACAGTGGAACCTGCCATATGCGACCCTCTTCGTCAGCTTTCAGTTTGAAAGTGACGATGATGTCAAAATTGCTGTGAACGATTGTCTGAGACATCAGTCCAAAGATTTTTACGCTGAGGGAATACGAAAGCTTGTGCACAGATGGGAAAAGTGTGTGACACTGCTGGGAGACTACGTTGAAAAGAAAAAAATAAGCTTCTATCTGTATTAAAGTAGTTTAGCTACATTTCTGGGTATATGCCCCGATACAAAATACCAAGACTTTTCTAATTTAAGCGCAAGACTAGATTGGTGTCGAGATCTTGTAGTGAACAAAACAAGGTCTAGATGTAAAAATTCAAATGCTAAGCACTGACTCGTTGATTTTGTTGGAAATATATGAATTTACTCGAATTACAAATTTACAAAAATAGCACACACGCAAAAGCGAATCCAAAACAAAACACGTGAAATTTCACAGCTGGGTTGGGAACTACTCCCTCATCCCCCTTACAGCCCAGACCTTGCCCATTCAGACTTTCGCCTGTTTGGTTCCTTGAAAGCGTTCACGAGAGGCACAAAGTTTGAAGTGGCGATGAAGTCAAAAGTGCTGTGAGCGATTGGCTGAGACATCAGTCCAAAGATTTTTACGTTCAGGGTATACGGAAGCTTGTGCACAGATGGGAAAAGTGTGTGACCCTGCTGCAAGATTACGTTGAAAAATAAAAAAAAAGAAAGTCATTAGAAGTTCTTATACCGAAAAATTCACCTTATTTATTGAATGACCCTCGTAGATGTCCTTATACCGAAAAATTCACCTTATTTATTGAATGACCCTCGTAGATGTCCTTATACCGAAAAATTCACCTTATTTATTGAATGACCCTCGTAGAAGTCCTTATACCGAAAAATTCACCTTATTTATTGAATGAACCTCGTAGAAGTCTTTATACCGAAAAATTCACCTTATTTATTGAATGACCCTCGTAGAAGTCCTTATACCGAAAAATTCACCTTATTTATTGAATGACCCTCGTAGAAGTCCTTATACCGAAAAATTCACCTTATTTATTGAATGACCCTCGTAGATGTCCTTATACCGAAAAATTCACCTTATTTATTGAATGACCCTCGTAGATGTCCTTATACCGAAAAATTCACCTTATTTATTGAATGACCCTCGTAGATGTCCTTATACCGAAAAATTCACCTTATTTATTGAATGACCCTCGTAGAAGTCCTTATACCGAAAAATTCACCTTATTTATTGAATGACCCTCGTAGAAGTCCTTATACCGAAAAATTCACCTTATTTATTGAATGACCCTCGTAGAAGTCCTTATACCGAAAAATTCACCTTATTTATTGAATGACCCTCGTAGAAGTCCTTATACCGAAAAATTCACCTTATTTATTGAATGACCCTCGTAGAAGTCCTTACACCGAAAAGTTCACCTTATTTATTGAATGACCCTCGTAGAAGTCCTTATACCGAAAAGTTCACCTTATTTATTGAATGACCCTCGTAGAAGTCCTTATACCGAAAAATTCACCTTATTTATTGAATGAACCTCGTAGAAGTCCTTATACCGAAAAATTCACCTTATTTATTGAATGACCCTCGTAGAAATCCTTATACCGAAAAATTCACCTTATTTATTGAATGCCCCTCGTAGAAGTCCTTATACCGAAAGATTCGCCTTATTTATTGAATGACCCTCGTATTTCTAGGTAAAAGTACTCAGTATCAGGGATGGAGCATGCAGGAATATAAAAGTGGATATTAACCCTCTAGGGCCATTCGTTTCATATTTGATACAGTATTTCCCTATAAGGAAACATTTGGTATTTCCCTATAAGGAAACATTTGGTATTTCCCTATAAGGAAACATTTGGTATTCATTGACTGAGCAGTCAGTACTGCTTTCATTTGAAATTTATAAAATATTTCTCTTAAAAAATTTTTCAGGAAAATATTTCTTTCAAGGCTTGTTTACATACTGTATCAAATATGATACGAATGGCCCTAGAGGGATAAGGACAACATCTAGTGGTGTCATTCTGTTT
This sequence comes from Ascarosepion bandense, assembly GCA_037127315.1. NCBI lineage: Eukaryota > Metazoa > Mollusca > Cephalopoda > Sepiida > Sepiidae > Ascarosepion > Ascarosepion bandense. Next base: position 1,129,743 of record JBBBDQ010001314.1, read on the forward strand.
CGAACCATATGTACATGGTCTCCCAAAAGATTTACTGACTTTTTGACTTCCTATAACTTATAGTTTGTTTTTTTTTCAGATCCATGCATTTAATTTAAAGCGTTAGATGTTATGCCAGGATTCTTCATTGAAGATCACAATCTGGACAATATAAGATACGCAGATGATACAGTGCTGATAACTGACACAGAATGAAAACTAAAAGACCTCCCCCAAAAAGGTAGATGAAGAAAGTCGAAAGAAAAGACTACAAATCAACTGCAAGAAAACCGAATTTATGATCTTCAGCAAACGGAGGCGATAACTAATTGAGATTTAATAAAATGCTGTGCGTTTCGGTTGGGTTCGTTGTTTGTTTAGTATTAAATACTGGTTACTAACTTATGGTTGATTCTGCCACATCTCAATGTTTATTTACTCCCGCAACATGTTTTTCTTTTTTGAAGACTCACTTTGATACGCTTACACGTAAACTTTCCCTCTTTTATTCAGTTGGCGGCTTTTGAAATGAAAACCTCTTGCAGAGTATTTTTTTTTTAATCTTTTCACCCCGAGCAAGACATTCCACTGCTACTATTGCGCAGGGGTTTACATAGGGTGGGGGAAGTGATGAGAAAGGATGATTAGATATAGGAATGTCAGAAGGAGAGTGATAGACGGGTAAGGATACCGAGAATGAGGGTTGGTTAGATGGTGAGTGTGTTTGAGAGAATAGATGCAAGTTAGTGTGATAGGAGGTGTGTATTGACCTTCCATTTAAACACTTGGAGATATAAATTAATTGAGAAAAGAGGCTCGGATATTTTTACAAACTTTCTTGAACATGCACTTTAAAAAAAAAACAAAAAAAAAACTTTCATTGCCAAAAACACAAAATTATTTCATCAAAGATATATTTGTCTATATTTATGACATGGGATATTTTATATATTTGCCCATTTACATTGTGTGAATTGTACTTATCTTTGAGTACTCATTTTTGTTGCTATATTCACGACGTTTCGGTCGTTGAACGTTCCGTCTTTCGTCAGTTAATTGGAATTTAGAACTTAACTTTTTACTTCCTTCACTGGGTTAGATTGTACTAGTATTTCATAATTTTAACCATTAATCACATTACACACTGCATTTATTTGTTGTCATTTAAAGAGTGAGTATATTTTTCGAGCCTACTTCGAATTCCAGTTAAATTCTTTGCATTAACTTAACGGAAATAATCTTGGGAAAAGTATTAATCCTTCTGTTCTCCCCTCTAGCTAAGGGTTAAATATCAGGAAAGACTGGGTTTTGTAGCCTTGTTTAACAACCAGTCTACCGCAGAAAGTAATGGAAACCTACTGTGGAAAAATCTTCTGTCCAAACATGATTGTCACACGTGTATCACGTATGGCAGTTAACTGACTGACTGATAGTTTTCTTTGACACATTGTGTGTGTGTGTGTGTGTGTGTGTGTGTGTGTGTGTGTGTGTGTAGCAGTCCCTCTCGAATACATGTTTAATTGAAAATGGCTGACAAAGTATTGCTTTTAAATTTTTATTATATTTTTATTTTGTGTGAACAAGAGACTTCTTTTGTGGGAGTGTAACATATATATGCAGAAATTGTCCAAATGACTGTACGTTCGAAGAACTTTTAGTTCATCTATTAGACATTTTCAAAAATGTGGTTTGTGATATATTTCTTTTTAATCATTTCACCCCAAGCAAGGCGGTACCGCCACTGATGCGCAGGGGGCTACATAATAGTAAAAGTTTAGATATGAGGAAAGTAAAGAGAAAGACGAATCAGAGGGAGTGTCAGAGAAAGGGCAAGAAAAAGGGTGGAAAACACAAGTGTAAAGACAGCTGCGAAGGAAGAGAGAAAGGAAAATAACAAGATACACGGGGTGATGGAGAAAGAGCTGGTGTCAAGTGGATAAGAGATAAGAATTGACATTGCATTTAAATTCCTGGGGATTGTAGCCGTCAGGAAGGCAAGTATATGGAAGGGAATTCCACAGGCGGGAAGTGCGAGAAAAGAAGCTGATGGAGTAGAATTGTAGCTGCATTTGGTTGATCTAACTGTAAATTAGTTCCCAACCTCCCCCAGTTTTTTTAAATTCCGTTGTTTCATCTCGTCTGGGCCAGAATTTTGGTTTTCCCCAACCGTATTTAATTTTTTTCACCTCTCTATCTCCCTAAGGAGTGCTTCTTGATTTCGTCATAAAGACAGAATATAGCGGCCTCTTTATTTTTGTGGGTTGAACGGGTCCAACTAGAATCTATTTATTTTGTATATTAAGTTGAAATTTTTGTTTGAAATTCTGTTTCATGTACCCCACTGTTGTTTATTTTTTTTGTTTTTTTTTACATTTCATGTGTAAATTGCATATAAAGAATTTCTTTATTCATGTGAGAATTCTTTTTAGGTTCTGAACGTATGAGGTATTTTGGTAAATGGATTGGTAAATAGTTTGACGATGATTAGGTTCTTATGGTGAATGAGGAATTGTAAAGAATGTTTGGGTCGTGATTCTGATTAACTAGGTATAAGATAGTTATTGTTGACTAACCTCAGTTTTTGTCCCCCGAAACACTGACCTTGTGCCATAATTGTATTTTTGAATACAATAAATATCGGTGTTGTTCCTGGCCTGTTGACGACATCGTCTTTTTTTATGATCCCGGTCGAGATTCCTAACTTCCCCCAGATTTTTTAATTCCGTTGTTTCATCTCGTCTGAGCCAGAATTTTGGTTTTCCCCAACCGTATTTAATTTTTTTCACCTCTCTATCTCCCTAAGAAGGAGTGCTTCTTGATTTCGTCATAAAGACAGAATATAACGGCCTCTTTATTTTTGTGGGTTGAACAGGTCCAACTAGAATCAATTTATTTTGTATATTAAGTTGAAATTTTTGTTTGAAATTTTGTTTCATGTACCCCACTGTTTTTTTTTTTTGTTTTTTTTTACATTTCATTTATATATTGTATATTATGAAATTTTTTATTCATGTGAGAATTCTTTTTAGGTTCCCTGAATGTATGAGGTATTTTGGTAAATGGATTGGTAAATAGTTTGACGATGATTAGGTCCTTATGGTGAATGAGGAATTGTAAAGAATGTTTGGGTCGTGATTCTGATTAGCTAGGTATAGGATAGTTATTGTTGACCAACCTCAGTTTTTTTCCCCATCCTCAATAATGGCCAAATTGTAATTTAGTTACAATAAATATCGGTTTTCCTTTCATTTGGAATGACAACACCAATCTACTTAAATCATCGCTATTAACCAATATCCAATACAGTGTGAATGGGGTGTTGAAAGTTTTAGAAAAAATAGCAAGACGCTCACTCGAATTCCAGCCATGCCCAACACGCGAAGGCACTGAAAAACGTTCCTGGTTGTATTCAAATCAACACAAAAAACACATTTTAAACAGTCAATCATGAAGAGAAATTAGCAACACCTAAAAACAAATGGCTGAAAATACGCACAATTTTTGCTTTCTTTTGCTCTCATATTCAACAAAATATGCCTAAAAGAAGGGTTGCTACCCAACATACACACACACATATATATATATGAGTGTGTGTGCGTGTGTGTGTGTAGTACTAACAACACTCTTACATCAAATTTTACCTATTACACACCACAAACTGTGATCTAATTTAAAATTTAAAATTTTATAGAAAAAAATGATTTCCTAAATTCAAAATTAAGGCTGGATATACATAATTAGTTGAATACAGTTGAATCCATTGTATTCACTTCCTCGCAAATACCCTTGGGAAAGGTATTAATCCGTCTCTTCCTTCCAGTTATGGGTTAAATAGCAGGACAGATTGGGTTCTATAGCTTTGGTCGGCAACCAGTCTACCGCAGAAAGCAATGGCAACCTACTGTGGGATAATATTCTGCCCAGTCAGTCATGTCTCTTTCGAGACATGATCGCCCAAGCGTGTTTCACGTATGGCACTTAACTGACTGATACATAATTAGATTAATTATAAAAACTGTGCTTAAATATAAAAATATTTTATAGTTGTACAAATAAACATTAAAGGTAGGTCCAATCTAATCCTCCCCACCCTTTATACTTCCTTTCTCTCCCTCTCTAATAAACCCAAAGAATAAAGTTTAGCCATGGGGCCATAAAACCTATACCCAATCATCTAATGTTAAATCTGTCTACAAAATTCCCGACACTTTCATTAGTCAACTATATTTCTTTAAAATTCTAATGGACAATTTACAAGACTTATTCCCTTATCACTAACCCCCACCAACATCCCACACACAACTGACCAAATATAAGAAAAGAGGTCTTCCATTCCTTTCCACACCACCTGATGAGACATTGGAATTTCAATGTCGAAACAAAATGTACACTTTGTAGTCGATAAAAAATTTGTACATATTCTAAAATATGATTTATAACAAATATTCACAGCTCTATATTATATATCGAGCACTGTTTTAAATTAATGTTTTGGACTTGTAAAATTTTTCTTCGTTCCTTATTCACTCGGATACATATATATATGTGTGTGTGTGTGTGTGTGTGTGTGTGTGACTTTCTCACCGGCGCAATGTGGCTTCCCTGTGTCTCTTTTACAAATACTTTCACGGCTTCTGCTCCGATGAACTTAGCACACTGGTGACTCCTATATATAAATTTACTCGAGCCACAAGATTAGCAATTAGGTCCCACCCTTTTACTGTGAAACCAATAAATTGTAAACGCAAATTCTACTTCAATAGCTTCTTTTCTCGCACTTCCTGCCTGTGAAATTCTCTTCCATTTACTTGCTTTCCGACAGCTACAATCTCCAGGAATTTAAATGTAAAGTCAATAGTCATATCCTGTCTCACTAAATTGCATCCTCTCTCTCTCATGCTCATTTCTCCATCCACTCCACTTTCATTAGTAATCTCATCCTTCTCTTACCCACTTCCTGACACCCCCTATAACCTGTCTCTCTTTTTCCTAACTTTTCTCTTATGTAACCTCCTGCAAAACAGTGGCAGCAAAATGCCCTGCTTGGGGCGATATATATATATATATATCGCAAATTCCAGTATATCAGCTAACAAAATACATTATAATTCTAACATTTTTAGGCGTTTAAAACAACGTGCCTGGCCACATACACAATTCCGGAAAACCCTAGTTAAAAAGACAACTATACTTAAACATGAAAACAATAAACATGAACTACAAATTCTCAAAGTTATATACATAAAACAATTGAAACCTAACCTGAACAAGATAAACAA